>JALIRH010000018.1:4008144-4053144 GCA_023055505.1 Callipepla californica brunnescens | reverse complement strand
ACTTTGATGGCACAGTTAATGGAGTTCCCTTCTTGAGCAAAAGGAAGTGGAGAAAGTTACAGAAGCTACTATTAAAGTAGCTTTTGTTAAAACTGTGTTCTAGGAATTGAATAGTAGTGATAACAGATACTATTATGTGTCAGGCTAGTGTTTTTCAGTTTTATTTTTACTTTGTTATAACTTTGCAAGTTATGAACAACTTGTGCTATGATAACTTGGGCGCTACAGGAAACACGTAATTTGGCCTGTAGAATATATTAACTTTAGTGCTGGTTCTCTCGCATAAACCTTAAACTTCCTTTGAGTCTTTGTACAACCTGGCAACTACTGCTTCATTTTTTTTTGTAACTGTGTTGAGATACTTCGGTAAAATGCTTCTCTGCACTGTATATTATTTCATGTAGAACATCAAAGTCTGCTTCTGTTTTTCATGAGCTAGATGGATTGACAGTAGTTAAACTTCTTGCTTGAAAAGGCATATATGCATTTGGTTACTCTGCTTTCCTGATCTAGATGATTTGTGGAATGTCATGTTTATGAATACTTACATAGCAGAAGCAGTTAAGATTACTTTTTCGTACTTCCACATGAATGAGAAAATGCTGCCATTTTGTCAGATTTTTATTTTATTGTTCACTGATGCTCTGATACCCCTGGTTAGATTTTTACATGGGTGATTTTGTTAAGTCAACTGAGAAGTTTCAGCTAGTGCATAATATGGGAGAGTAATGCATGGTAAGGATGAGAAGGCTAGTGTATTCTTGCTGATGACCACTCAAAATTCCTCACCTAATAAAATGGCCTGTTGGCATGGAAAACGAAGTTGTATGGGGTTTGGCTGTGTGTTCCTGCTGTCACAGAAGGTTATCTAAACTAATTGATGTCTTCCAGCCAGCTTTCAGGATCATCTCTCTCACTTCACTATTGCAGAAACACTCCAAATAATAAAATAGTTATACTAAAAAAGAACTGTCTGCTCCTCTTGTTGGCTGTACTGTAGGAACAAAATTATGCTCTATTAGCTGCACAAATCTCCCGAAGTTTTTATAAAATTTAACTTGTGCTCAGTTGTAGTCATGTAAGCCTTAAGAAGAGAGTTAAGAGTTCTTGACGGAATACAGCCAGTGCATTGCATTTCAAAGTTATTGATGATGAAGCCCTTGCAGACAAATGGTGTATTAAAGATGGCATGCTTTTCCACAGACAATTTCCATTACAGACTTAAACAGCAATATGAAGGTAAAATGGAGCAGATGCATGAATTTGAATAAATGAGAAGGTTGTAAGAAAAAGGTTATGAAGAAAAATATGTCTTTTCAATAATCTGTAGAAGTAAGGGAAATAGTAAACTTTCATAGCTGGCTGCATATGACAGAATTGATCTTGGCGTTTATGCAACCTTATTACCAAGAGTCTTTATTTATTAAGAAGATTAAAAGTCATGATGAGTTTTCATATGGAAAACAAGGTGAATAGTAGTATCTCTGAAAAATTCCTTTGGTGGCTTTTGATTCAGGCACCTTGATGTGCACTGTGGAACTACACACTACATGAAAAACCTCCTATTTGTGAGTAGAGATTGCCATACCTGTAGAAAATGGGTTGCCTTGCTGTGCAGAACCAGATTGAGATTTTTTATTATATAAGATTTATGAATAAGTGTTAAAATTATAAATTTTTGGAGGAATCTTGAGAGTATAAAACAATAATGTTGATTCCTGAAACTGTATTTTGGAGTAAGGAAATTGTATTCGGTGCTCCTGTGATCCTATCCAGGTAGAAAAGATGGCTAACATACCAATACAGCTTTTTTGGGGCCAGAAAATTTTGCAAGCTACCTTTTTCTTATTACTTTTTTAAAATATGGTTATGAAATCCTCTAAGATCTGCTATTCTGGGTGTCCATATACTAAAATGGAATGTCTTTTTACTTCCTTATTTATTCATGCCCTATAATTTGGGCACCGGGATGCTGTGTGATACTTTAAAGGTTAAGGTCATTTTCTATCCAGCCTTACTTAGTGTAAGATTACGTGATTGACACTTTTATTGTATGCATGTATGAACAGGATGAACAGGTTCCCTAGTATAAGGGAAGGACCTGATATCTAGGACACTTAAAAAAAAAAAAAAAAAAAGAAAGAAAGAAAAAGAAAGAAAGAAGGAAAGAAAGGAGTTGGTATAAACTATTAGTACCACTCTGTTAGGTTGCATTTTTTGTTTTTAAATAAAAACTGTTTCCAGATGTCAGGGGAGCTAAAGTTAACAGAAGGATAAACATCTTGTTGCAGAGATGGAGGTGAATCACAAGTCCTCTCTGGCCTTGTCTAGCACTGATGAACAATTTATTTTTCTATCAGAGAATAGTACTATGGGAAAATCTCTTTTTTTCCTCACTGTTATGAGTGAATATAACCTCACAGATTTTTTAACTTGAGTTCAGCATTGGTGGTGGTGTCTAGGGTTTCTGTGTTCTCCAGAAGAGATAGAACTCATTCCAGAATGTTCTTCACTGTGAAAACGGTGCCGCCATTATTCTTTCTTACTATGTAACTGCAGCACTTCCAGTCAAAAACAGGCATTGCATAGGTTGTTACTGCAGTAAGACTCCTGATACCTTTTCTCGGCCAATAGGAGCCTGAGATTTTTATTTAAACTGTCTCTTTCAGCTTCAAGTGAAAATAATCACTTTGAGAGGGTTACCCATTAGATGAACCAGTTACTATCAGGTACTGTTTGTTACTAGTTTCTTACAGTGTGGAACATTTATTTAACTCTTTAAAGGCAGTTGTTTAAGGATACCTGTATTATTAAAAATACAATCAATATAAGCTTTTTTTAAATGGCTATTCAAACAGTTTTCATTTAATGGGATGCCTTTCTTGGAAGTACCCTTTCTTCATTTGTTTTGCATAAGATTTATTTATTGGGCTTCATCTACATTTCTGTTCTAGGAAAACTAGCAGTGGAAAGACCAAAATGACCTTATAATTTCATCTGTGTGATAACTCTACTACCAATGATCAACTTGGACTCCTTGCACTTGTGAGAAGCTTGGAGACATGCAAATAATAAATAGGGAAACTGGAAAAATGGCAGTTTTCTGTTCTTCTCCAACCCCAGCCCATGTCAGGTGGGCAGTTGATGATTTCTTGGGGTGTGATTATTACAGACTCATTAACATTGATGAACTAAATATGAGAAGTTCTACTGCTCATATTGTGAGGGTCTAGTTACAGTAAAATGTGATTATATGCATTTATGTTTTTCTTTTCATTTATTAAACTCTGTAACATGGGAAGCATCTGTTTAAAATAACAGTCTTTCATATCCATACTAGAAGCAGTGAAATAAGACAACAAAGGGAGTATGGGATCTCATTATTAATGAGCTACAGAGCTGCCTCTATCACAGCTATTAAATTAATTCCAGTTCAGCTGCATGCTTTGGAGTGTCCCATGAAAATGATTAAATTATTTATGTCATTCACATCATTATTATTAGAATTCTTTAATTGGTACGTTTACCTCCTTCTATGTTACCAAGTTTCTTCAGTAGCTCAGACAATTTTTGAAGCATTTGAGAATCTGCAGAACAAGCTTCCAGACTGTTATATTGTTATATATATATTTTTAAAACTTTATGCATCACCTCTTGAATGAAATTTCACAATTTTGGAGTTGGGTGGGGGGTTTAGCACTCTTTCACTCCTGGAATGTGCACATGTATACTGAGTTGAGTTGACCTCACCTGTCAGACTGATCAACAGAATCAAAGCCTAAAGGGTTAAATGTTTGCGTACTCTGAGGTAAACTAATTCTTGTGTGTAGATAATCTTAGGATTAGGTTCTGTCTTCCTGCTTGGGCTTATAAACTGAAGAATGCAGGACAGAATCTGTTTTTTCAAAGCAGTTTACAAAATAGACATCAGTAGCCATCAGTTTTAGACATGCATCTGGATAAATATGGATCGTAAAGAACATTATTAGATTGGTAGATGATACTGGAGATGTTGTTAAAGAAGATGTCATTAAAACTAAAATGCATCAAAATTAAATGTATAACTTGATGCCCACAGCACTTTCAGTACTGAGGAATCCTCTCTGAGTTGTGAAGAAGATTGAAAGTAACCTATTTTGCCCGGGCATTGGTATAGGAAAGCATATTGGAGTAAATTCTGCATAATCTTAAGTACTTGTGGAAGGAGCACATAGCAACATAACAAACTGCTGGTGTTATATATGGTACCTAAATTGCTAGCACTGCTTTCAGTCCTTTGGCGACAGATGAAGTTTTCTTAAGTCATTGAGATGTGCTTTTGTACACAACTATTCTTAATGCTTACATCAGTGCTACCCACAGAAAAATATACTTTCTCCTGCATGACATGATGTTTCTTTAGCATTAGAGAGCCATTCTACTGTAGCGTGTGAGAGCTGTGTCAGAGATGTGAGATTAATATGTGTGTTGATACAGGTGATATGCACTGAGACAGATAGATCCTAGTATAACCTTTCGGGGCCAGCTGATCAGATCAAAATTGGGGGATAAAGGTCTTACTTAACAGAGGAGTTAAGTGCACACCTTGGCTTCAGAATAAATTAAGCAAGTTAAATAGACTGTATTGCAAGTCCATTTGTTTCTCCATCTGAAGCAGTTATCTTGCTGAGTCTTTCAGAATTTTCAGGAGTTGCTTGCTTAAGTTGTTGGCACCTTAGAGATGGTGACTTGAGTCAATTTCTGATCTTCTAATAGCAAAATGTTTCATGGTGTTTAATGAATATTGATATTCATAATGATATTCATATCAGCCTAGTTTCCTTATTTTCTTAACTTTAAAAGAAATTCAATCAATGAGAAAGGACATTATCTGCAAGTCTTTTAGAATTTACTGGAATGCTAAATTTGCTTTAGCCAAAGTAGTGTCTTCTGAAGCAGGCATGTTCCTTGCTTCAGTTTATTGGAAGAGATGAGCTCAAAGAATGGTTCACTAAAAGCAGATAAATTAGGAGTTTTGGGAGGAAAAGTAGCTTTTCAAACTTTTTAGCTCCCTTACTAAAAGCTGGAATTGAGGGAATGAAACCTGAGGGGCTTGCTGAGTTTTGAGAAACAGAAATATGGTAATGCAAAGCAGTATTCTCAGTTCCCTCTCTGCAAATCATTTTTTGTTTTTGTTTTTATTTTTCTCGCATGGTTTTACATCTAAAACATATTTAGATAAGCTTATTTGCTTGTGTATCTAGCCTATTTATAGTGTTGTTTGTTTATTAATAAAACAGTTTCTAAATGCTGTACTTGTGTTTCTTGAATGATAATAAAGATTCAGCTAAAAAAAGAGCCTTTCACAAATATTAGTAAATTATTTTAGAGGAAAGAAGTGCGACGTAACCCGTTTCTTAACAAAACCATAATTCTGTTCAGTGATGAGAGTTCCTATGCATGTGGTTTTTTCCTCTGTGTTTTGAGTAAGTAATATTCGTTAACTGCTGAGTGTGCATCATTCATTGAGTATATCAGTCAGTTCTCTAGAACAAGACACAGTTCTGGGTCTCTATTATGTTCTTCTGTAACACTCAAGATAGACTGGGAATTATTCCCATGATGCTTTGATTTCTGCAGCAGAGAAATAGTGTTGCTTTACAGAGGTGGTTTGCAATTTAATGTTGTTCCATAGAACCTTTTCTGCTAACTACTTCTTACTGTCCACTCCAGATTGTCAAGGGTCGTGTAATTCCAGAAATCCAGAAATTGGTGATTTTGAAGATGCTTGTCTAAAATATAATGATGGGTTTTTTTTGTTGTTTTTTTTTCCTCTACACCAAGGAAAGGAAGGATGTGTTTTAAGAGTGTATTTGGTTGCTTTTTATTTTAAACAGTAAATTATTTAAATTGGTCAAATATTCTTGATTAAAAGCTTTTAAAATCAAACAACAAACAGCTGATTTGGGAGTCAACTTCTCTAGAGTAACATTCAGCGCATCTGTGTGGATCCAGTTGCACAGGTGGTTGGGAGAGTCCTGTTCCAAAGTGATGTATCTCTTTCATCAGCTGTCCAGTAAAGCTCATTTTATTTGATGTGAAAAAACTTCAAGACTTAACCTTGCTTCTGTTGATGATAGCTTGAAGGATTTTTTGTACAATCTCCATCTGAAAGTGTAAGCTCCAGACTGGTTAGTTGGCATATCCCTTGGTTATGCAATACTACTACTTCTAGGGTGACAAAACAGATACTCTGCAGCCTTTCCACATCGATAAGCTCTGTTGCAGATTACCCTCTTAATTATTTTTTTTAACATTTCCTTGTTATTATTTAGGATGCAGAGTCTTTATGTAGATAAAACTAAATCTTGTACTTCTAACTAGAAACGTAAGATTACAGATGTGCATATGACAGTGATTGTCTAGGATCTCGTCTGCATCATGAGAGTTACCCGTAAACTCCCAAGATAAAATAATGATGCAGTATGTTGCATAGGTTCAACGGATGGGTTGTATCTTGAGGCTGATGGTATGTTGCAAGCCCATTATTTAAGGATGCTTGTGTGTTCAAAGTTTGTTGGGACAGAGCTTGGGGCTTGGAAAGTTCAGTTATAAAATCAGAGAATCATTTATATTTGAAAGGACCTTTAAGATCAACAAGTCCAGCCATCCACCTGGCCTACCAAGTCCAATCACCAAGCCATTCTTTAATACTCCCCTGTGAGCCTTCCTGCCTGAATCTGAGATACCATCTTACAAATCCTCAGCAGAACAGTTCTGGCTTAAGACTCCCTCTAGTTTCAGATAACTCATTCAGCTTTTATTATGGCTGAAAAAAAAACCTGCTATTAAATTTCCTTCCTTTTCTATTTTTGTGACTTGTAAATCTCATTAACAGGCAGCTACATTTTATCCAGAGTTTACTAATGAAAACATTTGGTAATAATAATCTTAAGACTCTTGCTTGGAGGTATTCTGTTAACCCCATCATTCAGTCTGGTGTCCCTTGTCAGCAGGAGTTTTCATCTGTTCTTCACTCAGCTCCTCAGCCATTTTACCCTTCTTATGCTGGAATTTCAATCCAGTTTTTGTAATGCTATTTTTATAATCTGTAACTCTCTAATTACTAAACAGGATTTAAACCAGCCTAAGTTCTGGTCATTTTAGTTATGTAATGGGGAAAAAAAAATCTGGTAATATCCAAGAATATTCAGTCCTTTGTCATGCTTTTTTTCTGTTGACCTCCATACTTCATGGGCTCTTTTTCTAAAGAAGCATTTACCTTCAGAGATCAGTGGTAATGGGAGGCTGTGTCAGCTTGGTGTGTTGCAGCTGGCCTGTCTATACAAGAGAATACACAGGGTGTGTAAAACATGGTCTCACGCTTCAGTTTATTGCTGTGAAATCACCATGGCATGGATAGCATTTGGATACATAAACATCCACAGTGCTGAGCTGTGCCCTCTTTTTGAAAATAGAAATTGCTGCACATAAGAGAGATGATGGAAAATGTGTACGGTCTATACAATCTTCCAGAAGTAGATTGAGACCAGTGGCACTTCCCCGAAAAAATAAATTACCCAAAATTTGCAGCACATTCATATTCAATTTCATCACAGCAGATGCTCATTAGTATGTTGTTATTAATTGGTATTCACTTTAGGTTTTGTTTAAAATGAAGATAATAATTAGGTTTTAATTACTGCATCTTTCTAAGGGGGGAGGGGAGGAAATGCCTCTCAAGTCACTGAAGTATTTCCTGTATGCTTCACTACATGCGAGTCTTGAAAGTCTCTGAGACACAATTTTCTGCCAAGAGACTTTTCTATTTCTTCTTTCTTTCCTATTTTTTAAATATTAAGAATTATCCCTAAGTGGGTTGTTTGTTGGACATACTGAATCATATCATAATAGTAAGAGCCATAGCACTTTCTAATCAAATTACCAAAAAGACTTTGCAAAAGTAACTCTCTCAAGCAGTTGATTAATGAAGTGGTGCCACTGTTTTGTGTTATAATTAATTGAAGTAACACAAATAAATTCTGTAGCCTGTGGAAATTATCTCCTTTGCAAAGCAATCTAATAGAGTTTGCAATCTAGAATGGGAGATGTTTTGTTTTTTTTTAATTTCTTGTTGCCTTCATCATCCTTAAAAGCCATTGGTGGCACGACTGAAAGCAGTGGATGATGGAGTAAGAAGTCACAACAGTACAGAGAGGGACTGCAGAGCTGAGGGTGAATCCATTACAGCAGACAGCAAAAGTGCAGGAAACAAATCAGAAAATTGTGTAAAGGGTCACGAGTGTGAGGGGACCATGGAGAAGTACAGGAATGTGAGAGATACCAAAGAACGAATAGAAGACTTATACACAGTGTAAAGGAATATGGGTAATCTAAAAGGCATTGACTATCACATCTTTGGTAAATACAGGAACTGACAACAGTTTAAAAAAAAAAATTGTTCTAAGTAGTGGTATTTAGCTTTCTGGCCTGTTCAAAAGTATGTCCAGACGTGGAACTTTTACACACTGTTTAAAGTGTATTTGCTAGGTTAATGCTGTATTTCTGTAAGCAAAACATAACTAGAATTGTTAGTTCAGTCTTCTACATCTTAGCTGTAGTGAATTTTCATCATCTTCCTTTTGGTTTTGTTTTTCCCTTTTTTATTTCCTTGGACCTTTCTTAACTGGATTCCCTTGGTCACTGCTTTCAGTTCCTGAAGACACTTTAAAAGATGGTGTGTTAGCTGTTCAGGCTTCTCTGTTACTAAAATGAAGGAGAATTAGGCACCTCGCTTTTGAAGTTCTTTGGGATGGAATCTCAATCAGCCAGCACTGATGGAGAGGCCTCCTAAGTTCAACACCTACGTACAGCTGCGAGCAACTTTCCTTCTGCAAGAAAAGTGCTAGTAAGAGACAGAGCGTGTTAATTTCTTCTCATGCACTGAGTTTAGTGTAGGAAGAATGGTTGCCAGTGATCAAATCTGTCCTGTTCCCTTGCTTTCAGAGAGCTGAGTAAGCGTTGGTATTTCTTAAGAAGTTGAAGTAAGGGTGGGCAATGAAAATTGTCCCATGCCACGTGCAAAATTAAGCAAATCAAGCTTGATCCTCTGTTCTTGCCAGAAGGACTATAAATACCCTGTTCTCTGATTACATTTATGGAATTAGGGAGTTCAGGCCATTCCCTGCTTGAATTCTGGCCTTGAGAGAGAAGTAGAGCAAGTATAGAATGTGGCCTTGATCTGGAGCTGAATTCTCAGGAGCCTGTGAGATAGAAGATGAGACAGGTCTACCTTTCAGTTCTGTGTTTTGCTCAGACATTAACAGTTACAGCATAAATACTAAGCTATTCGTTACTATCAAGCAAGAGTGGATTCAGATGTGTAGAGGCACGGAATACATTCAAATGCATTGAGGCCTTCTTTCCTAATGCATGCTCTAGTAAACATTTGCTGGTGTATATGTCAGCTGAGTAAGATTTTTCTTTTTTTATGACTGAGCATTTAGTGCCCTATGATTGTCTTTATTCATGGGAAAATTTGTTCTGCTGATGTTTCTAAGGTACTGATTCTATTAAAACACTATCATTTTCTTACCAGATTATCCATGTGATCTCATGTGATTCTTCCTGAGAGGGCAGGTTAGGCATTTGCAGTTGTCCTCCTGATTTTGCAATCATATCAAACCCAGATTTCTTCAGATGATTATTTGTTGGCCAAGCACAATAATTTTTTTTTTTTCGTGTGTTATTTTTCTAATACAAAATCAATTTTCCTGTTACGGGAATGAATAACGGTGATTGCTACGTGGCTTTGGTTCCTGTGTCTACTTATTGCTGTTTTAAATACAAGGGAAAAAAAAAAAAGTTGTTTGGTTGCTTTGGTACAGAGTGTTCTTTCCATGAATGGAAGCTGTCAAAGAGGCAGACTTACCTCCTGAAGTCAGTTCTTAATGAAATAAAAAAAATCAAAAATCATGGAACAAACAAGAACTTCAAAATAGGGTTTTATTTTCTTGTACTCACCGTTCAGTCTTTTCTGGTAAGAAAGAAAGAATACATAAATGATACAAAATTTTAGAAGGTCTTATGGTTACTTAAGGGCTGTCAAGTTTTCTTTGCACAAAAATTTACTGTTAAGTCTCAAATATTACTTGGGCTTGAAGTTTTAGTGTTAGAATTTTTTCTTTAAAGTGACAGGTCCTCAGAAATTAAAGAAATACACAGTGACAATAGAAGTAATTTCCAACGTTCCTCCAAATTTAAGTCGCCTGTTCTTTAGCTTCATAAGTATGCCATAATATTCATCATTGCATGAAAAAAGCCCTTTTGTTCTCCACTAGATAACTAATTTTAAAATGTATTGTGAAACTAATGGGGAGGGAGTATGAGCACATTATCAATTTTTAAAAATAAAAAATATATATAAATTGTTTATGTATATATGTATGTTTGTGTGTATAAATTATTGCATACCGATTTTTGTATTTTCTTTATCCATTTAAACAGTGACTTTCAATTAGCCTGCCTACTAATATCAGGTCACTAAACTCTATAGCTGATGCTTTATTCTTTCGTGTGGGTTGTCATTCGTTTGCTTCAGTTGGCTGGCAAAGGTTGTTGTATATCCATTACCAGCAACACAGCACTTTGCATTTCTGAATTGACAAGCAGCTATATTGACCTAGCGCTTATTATGGGTCAACAGCTGCGTTAACCGACGGAAGGACTGAGGGGCAATTAAAATGAATTGGCAAAAATATATCTTCCTAATTTACTCCAATTTGTTATTTATGCTAACATTGTATGGCTTCTATGGTGACACTAAACAGAATGGACCCAATAATGGCAATTAACATAAAAATATAATGGCTAATCAAATTGACAGCAACTGTTTCTCATCATCTCGACACACAATACATTATCAAAACAAACTATTATGAAGGAGGTAATTTCAGTGTTCTATTCAACCTGCTTCATGTGTGCAGTCAGGGAGATGTGTACCAGCAATTACAGCTGAATCTAAAAAACTAAACAAATAACTTAATCGCTGTCGTCCTCCTTTTTTCTTCTTCAGGAAGCAGTAATCAGGATTTACTAAAAATAACTGGTGTATAATAGTATAATGATGATGCATATCGTAGAATAGCTAATAAGGAATAAAATAAGCTTCTGTGTGTCTTTTTTTAAAATAGGTTCACATGAAGTGGAAAAAAGTGTAATGTTAAAATACATAAAGAAATAGCAAAGAAGTAGTAATGGTTGTCAAATGTCTCAACGTGAGTTGCTTAGTAGTTATAGATACTTTATAACTCGTCAGTAGAAGTTTAAAATTAGCTGAATTTGGTAACACAAATTGGCATGCTTGGGAAAAAAATTAAAAAGCTAAGTGAAAGCAGGATTCCAATAAACAGAAACAGTTTACCAGTTGCTGTTCCTCTGTGTTTTCAGTCTCACATTCTATGTGTTATACCAAGTGTCAACATCGGTCTAACATGTAATGGTTAGATGTTTGTTGATTTTGTAGCTCGTTGAGAAAGTCTTCAAGAATTCATATCTCTATATATATACTGAATGTATGAAAATGAATGGTACTTCCATGTTTGATGCAGTTATAGTTATTTCATTCTTGAAGACTTTCGTGATGCACAGGTCTTCAAAACAATATTGGTCAATATTTCGATGCCAGTATCTTAAATAGCGGGGACCGGAATGTGGTTTTGTTAAATGAGAGTTCAAGAATAATGAATTTAAAGGGCCTGGTTGTAGTATGGGCAAGGTAGATCTCGTGTCTGTTCGAGCAGTCTCCTAATGCACAGAATGGCAACAGTGACATGAATGCATACAGACATATTTTTGAAGTACAGAAATAACACAGAGGCTTGACATCACTGACATTCAGAGCATTTAATTGAATATGATATTCCACATGTACTCGCGTGCAGATTTTTGAACTAAAGGTGTGATTATTAACATGCAGTAGCCCTCCGCAGATGTGTGGAGCAAGGTGATGCCATAGCAGCAAAGGTGTATTTGCACCTGTTCTTATTTGAATTTTTCACAATTTATGTAACTACAGCTGTGTGTGTGAATGGAGAGGGAGGGAATACAGCCAACACCTGTGTTCATCAAAAATATACATTAATTCTTTTCCTTTTTTGAGATCATTGCATTGTACAGTGTACTGAAGCAGTAACACTATTCCTTTGTGCCAACTTTCTTATAATTTTTATTTTGGTCCCAAAGTGTCATACTGGTAATGTGTGTCTATGAGAGTAGGTAAATGTGATTTGTGTGTTTATAAGGATGGATAAGTTTAGTATGATTTATATGAATGATTTAAATTGCGAGGCAAAACTGTACAGGGACGAAGTGGAAGATTTTTTTGTAATTGTCATTATAGTATTATAGTAATGTAGTATTATAGTATTAATAGTATCACTTGGGCTGAATTTATCTTTTAGAAAAGTACAGAAAGAATCAGTTCTTGATAATAGACAGAGAAATAGGTACAGGAGACACACTTATCATTGTGGTTTGTAATTACTACCTTTTTATTTTGCAGTATTCTGATAAGGCCCTGTACACTCAGCTGTGCTTTTACCGGTACATTTTTGATGTGGAGTATGCAATAGATAAAGTGATTACTGAAGAGGATAAAGGTAAGTTTAAATTATTAATTAATTAAATGTAGCTCAAAAGCTGCTCACATTCTAGAAACTAAAGCTGTCCATTTGTACTCTTCAAATCTGAACTACTAGGCTGTGATTTAGAAGAGAAAATAGAAAAAAGTAGGACTATGGGAATCATTTGTAAGAGGAGTGTGTTGTGTTGGAATAACAAATTGAAGATTATATGTCTCTGTTCCTTTGAAGCAATTGCACTTTGGAAAAAGTGCTTTGCCTGGAAGTTATGCCATTAGAGAAATCCCTTTGCGTGTAGTTTGAAGGATGTGTCAACTTCAGTAAACAGACTAATTAAAACTATGCAGTTTCTAAAAGAAGCCAATTAAAACATATTCATGTATTATTTAAGAGGCCATTTTTATCAGTGGCAAAAATGATGGCTCAAGAAAGCCACAATGCTAATTGTCTACAAAGCTCTGCTAAATACAGAATTTATGCTGATGTTTGGAAGACTTTTTTCCTCCTGTCATCTTCCAATATCCATAGTATTCGTGAGCCAGAACATCTCTAAGCTGTAATGGATCTATGTGTTTTGTGTGGCTAAGTGAATCTCAAGCTGACAGAAAAGTATCTCTGATGGTTGGCTGATGCGTCACTGATATGGAATTCTGAACAAAGCTGAGTTTTGAGCCTACCTATAAAGTGTACTATTAACAGAGAGCACTTCCACTGTGGTTTTGGTGATGCTGATAAAGAAAAAGTACTACCTCTGTAGTCAGCTTTTCTGGTTGCTGTTCTGCTTTAGAAATCTTTCCCTTTCCCTGTGTCACCAGCTAAATCTATGGGTGATAGGAGGCTAAATAAAGTCATTCTTTCAAAATGTTATTTTGATGAGCTTTATATGAAAAGCAAAACAGCTTTATTATCTTAGCAAAAAAAAAAAAAAAAGCTCAGGTAAGCTAATTGTCTGATTCTGGCCTGTTTCTTCTTTTAAAGATTCCCATTTCCTTTCTTAATCCCACTTAAGACAATGAACTCAGTCAGAATGGCTTTCTATGTCCAAAGAAGGCCACTCTGTGGGATCATCTCAGTCTAATACAACTTCGTAGATGAACTGAAGGAATGTTATGTAATGGTAGCTACTACTAGCTGAAACTCAATAACTTGATGTGTATCTACCTAATATCAGGTTATAAAGGTAGATGTATCTTCGAGGGTGATCATATCCATCCCCTGCTAGAGCAGACCATCACATCTAACAGAGGTTTCATTTTGAAACCTGTAGGTGGTTCTTCACCTTTCACTGTTGTTCAAAATATGTTTCAGACACTCGTCCTATGATTCCTGAAAATTCACTATAATTTTCCCATTCTAACTTGTTCAACTAGTGTTTGTCCATTTACTGAATCTTTATTCCCCCTCCCTGATATTCTCTGCTATGCTTTTAGAGACAGTGGTAACATCTCTGTTTTGTTTTAAATTAATACACTTCTAGGTTCTGTTAGTAAGAACAGTCCTCTGTTGCATGATCCTTCTTCCTGGTTTTTTTAGCCTTTTCTAGGTTGGATTCCTCTTTCTGTGCAAGGAACTACAATTTATGTGGTATTTTGGATGGTTTCTGTCTAGTCCTGTACACTGCATCTGTACATTTGATGGAAGTGCATCTGTTGGTGCTATCCTGAGTCATAGATAGCTCTTAGTTCATAGCTGCAGTGTATCATTAACTTGTAGTTACATGATGAAAGAAATCTTGAGATCTGAGATTTGTTTCCTCCCGTCACTTCTGATTCAGAAGTTTGTCTAAGGCTTACAGCGTTTTTTGCTTCTTTGTTTTGTCATAATTTTCTTGGTTTTGTTCATATTGGACTGCTTAATCTCATTTATAAATTTAAACTTGAAGTTTGTTGAAAAATAATAAGATGGCTTCTGTATTTGTGTGGTTTCTCACTGTATGCCTTAATCAGAAAATGCTCCCCAGACCTTCACCAGTAGCTTGAGAAAGTTAAATAAACTCAGTATCCAGAGAAATTTCAAGGGAATTTTAGAACTCCACGATGACTTTCTATTTTCTTTTATGGTTCACGTTTTCAGCACTGAGTATTTTTGTATTTTTCTTAACTAGTTTAATTTTTTTGCATAATCTTATTCAGTCAGCCAGTGATTTCAGGCTTGGTACTGCAGCAAGTGTTAAGGCCAGATTAATTAGATAGATCTACTATGTCTGCCTTTGAAAATTGGTTCTCTTCAAACAGATAAACGAGTTGATCATCCATGATATACAGTTATCTCCTATTTTTCAGATATATTTTGAGAGGAAAACATCTTTTATTGCTCTAAAAATACTTGCTGAATTTGAGAATTGTCAAGGTTTTATGATTTTTGGTACTGGTATTCCACATCATAACATCATGTATTGCATTAAGGGGTAAAGAGCTAATACTCCAGCCCCATGGATCATTGATGGTTCCAGGTATACCTGTCTCAGAAGAGAAGAAGAACTACATTCCCCAGAGGACTTTGCGATGCTTTGTATTTTTACATGTTTTCCGCTCAGAGGGAACAGATAAAAACTCTCTGTGGTCACGGGACACTCTCTTTCCTTCGGGATTGACTCAGCAGTGGGTGCTCGCTGCCGTATCGCCTTCAGCGTTAGCGTAAAGCCTTCGGTTTATCGGACACTCTCTCTTGCTCATTTTATTTTGATTTCATTAGCCTCAATTCCAATTATATTATATTATATTGTGTTATTTTGCTTTCTAATATCTTATTTAGTAAATAAGTTTTCCTCCTCAGATCGTTGCCGCTGTTTTGTTTCTAGGCCCATCTCCCTTTTCCCTTTTTCCTTCCCCTTTCCTGGGGCGTCCCCCGCACCAGTTGTCACGGAACCGGGCCGATCAGCCTGGTAAACCGTTGACAAGAATAATTACCTGTAGCTTTTTGGGTCACCTTATTTTAAAGGTACCGGTGTTCTGTTTTCTAGCAACAGATTTACTTTGTGGTATTGAAATAAGTTTTTTTAGTGAACTTCCCTTATTAACACAAAGCTTATATTTATTTCCCCTTGAAAGCAAACTAAGTAAATAAATAAATAAATTCCATGCCGTATTTCACAAGTCATTCTGTGTTCAGCATCATTTACCATATAAAAGGTGGTGGATTCTATGATTTTTAGATTCCTTTTTACTATATGTGACTAAATCACTTATTTACTGTTGTTCTGATTTTGATTTGGGGATGGTTATTTTGCTTTTTTAAAATTTATTTTTAGGGAGGTTATTTTTAAAACTAAGTCATGTGGACTTCTGAATTTCTAAAGACTAGTTCTTTGTTCTTGTAGCTTTTGCTTATTCATGCTATCAGTTCAAGGTTGTTATTCTTGGAGTGTTCTTCTATAAAAAGTTTTCAGTTGCTAGAGACTCAAGATAAAAATGTTGAAGGAATTCATGCTTTCTCTCCATTTAGAACCCAGAGATTTCACTGCTGTTTCACCCACATTTTCTGTATTTGCTTCTTCAAAACAGAGAACTGTAATTACAGAACAGGTTTGTGTTTATTCTGCTATTTATATTGAAGGTCTGTGTTATTTATTGAAATGGAATCTAAAATAATAATTGCGAAGTCAGTGGGAGTTCAAAAGTCATCCAGCCTGCTCCCTTTCACTGCAAGAGGATCAATACTATTGTCTGTCTAGCCTGCATTGTGAAGATAGGATAAATTTTAAAAAGAAAAATAAACAGACAAACTCAAACCAATGCTTTGGTATTGCCGATACTGCAACTTGACAGATTATTCAACCAGTGTCTTCTCTTATCTAATGCAGAGACCTTTTCTGTATATTTAAGGCGAATGTTTCCCTAAGCTTATCCTGTGTATGATGGATAATACATGCTTTTTTTCCTTGAGAGTTTTGCGTATTCAAAACTTCTATGCTATCTCCTGTGTCACTTTCAACAACAAACCTGAGTTTATTCACATAATCACAGGATCTTAGAGGTCAGAAGGGACCTCTGGAAATCATCTAGTCCCACCTTTTGTACACGATGATTTTCATTCTATTTAAATCTGCTTGAGATCATGTTAGAGCTCATTTCTGAGTAAATAAGGTTTAGAAAAAATGTGATATTAGATGTTTTGCTTTTACTTAAGCAAAATTAATTCCCATTTCATTGTCTGATTGTTGAGTCTCATAAGATCTGTTGAGTGTTCGTTACCACGGACTCTAGCATAGCACAGTGTTACAAGCAAATTAGTATGTTGACTACTGATATAACTTTCCCAAGTCACTTATGCTTTTAACCAATGGCTGGAGAACTCCAGTGGTACCCTTTTTCCGTCACTAGAATTAGCCACTTAGACTCAAACTCTATTTCCTATCTTTAACTGGTCATTTATCTATTCCCTCTTAAGCCATACCTGTTTTTTCTTCTTAAAAGGTTTAGGTAGTGAAATAGTATCAATCAATGGACAATATTAGTAGCATCATCTTGACCCCATGCTTGTTGAATGCTTTATGATATTCTTAATAGGTTTGTGAGATGGGCCTATCAACCTATGTTGATTCTTCCCCAGTATATTGTATTTATTCAGGTGCCTGCTAATGCTTTTTTTATCATTTCAGCTCATTTGCACAGTACAGATTGGCCATCATGTCATTCACGTTTCCTGGGTATGCCTTTAATATCATGGAAGATAATTTCAAAAGCCAAACTGAAGTTAGTATGTAACCTCCACTAGATGTCTATTCTGGGTCCTGTTACCAAAGGAAATTGCAGAGGCTGACATGATTAATTTCTTTCCAGCCCTTTTTATCTATTAGTCTACTTCTTGTCATCTTCACATTTACAGCTAGATTATGGTCCACCTTTTCCCTGTAAGAATTAAAAATAAGCTGTTTGCTTTATGTGACGTTTTATTATTACAGAGGCTGGTGAAGTTAGCTGTCAGTTGTAACATCCAGCAATATCTGGATTATACAATTATTAGCTATTAGTACAATTATTAATTATTGCATTTGTTCTCCAAGTGATTGTTTCCATTCATCTGAAAGTTGAAGGTCTTTCATGATGATGATACGATTTAATATGTTAACGTTGTGAAAGGTATATGAGGTTCTAAGCTTTTGTACTACACAAGCGTAACTCTGAAATTCCTTTGCTGTCTTTCTAAATTAGGGACTGTTGCACAGTCCGTGTCAGGTCAAAAACAATTTAATTTTCAATATCGCTGTGCCAAAACCACTAATTTACAGCTGCCAGTACTAGTGTCAGGTCTGTTTGCTCTGAATTAATTTTTTTAATCAGGAAAGGAAAAATTGTGCCATTGTGAGTAGTGAAGAACTCAAGAATGTTTTCAGCTCTTCCTCACAGCCAGAGATTTTCAAAGCTGGGTTCTAGCTTTAACAGGTGTTGCTGCTTAGGCAAACAGTCAGAACAGCAAGAAGCAGTAGGAGTAGCAAAGTAGTAATGTCCTCTTTTCATTTGGATGGAAAAAGGATAGGTAAACCAGCAGTGATTTAAGCACGTGATGTTTAAATCCAGGAGTATGCTCTCTTTGTATGCTTTAAATTCAGAAGTGGAAACCAGTGTATTTTAATGGCTGTGTCATCAGGAAATCAAAATAAAGTGTAGTAAGCTTTATATCATTATCCCATTCAAATATTGGTATTGTTAAATATTCAAAGATATTACTGTTTTCATTTTGCTTCTACAGTAAAATGAAAACCTTTAAAAATGAAGATAAATGGAGCCCACATAAAGTCAGTGAAACTACTGTGCCTAGCACAGATGTCTCTAGTTAGTTCCCTCTCCTAGCATAAATTAAGACTTCCTGGAAGACTTTGGGTAGGGATGCTGCAGTTTCTTTATTCGCAATGACTGGAACATCATTCAAAAATTGTGTATTAATATAACTGAGATTATTCACGGTGTTGCTTTTTTTTTGTAGAGAAGCAGGATCCTGATCTCAGGATTCTTCTGTTTCACACTAGAAAATGGAACTGAAAGCTAGCACTTCTCCACCATCACAGTTCTAACAGACATAAAGTCACAAGTGTTGTTTGTAGTGCATTTAGGTGTTTCAGGGGCAGAAATTGCAGAGATGCTGCAGTATGTTCTTTCAGAGAATATTTTCAACCACTGAGCCTCTGCTTATTGAATTCCAAGAAGTTTGGACATATCAGGTTATTAGATAGGTAGAAGAAAGTAAGGATAGGAGATAGCTTTGGAAAGAGTGATTTAGTGTTCCTGTTTGGTAGGGAGACCTACATCTTTGAAGTATATGTCAGTTTGTGAAATGGAATGTAGTTGTTTTGATTGTGTACTTATGGACTATGATTTTGTAACTCCTAAGGCATATTCAGAGGATGGTTTTAGACTTCTATCACAGCCATATATCTGTATGTTTCTTGCTTCATCCTTGCATACAGACACAAGGAATATCTAATTTGCTTTATGGAGGAATAAACTGCAGAATTCTGTTGGCAAAAAATGACTCTTCTATGCTGTATGTCCTAAACACACACACACAAATTAAAATAATAGGAATAATAATCCAGCTGGGAATATTTGTGTGAATCCTCTAATTTCAACGTTGGACATTCTTTCTTATTATGTTCTCAACTTGATGTGTGAAGGAGGAGGCCAAACTGAATTTTTAATTGAAGAATAATTGTAAATCTTTCAAAGAAGACAGATTGCAATTGAGATGTTGTCAGGGCAGTTTGTGGTTTAGCATATGTATTCCTGTCAGCTGGTGATGATGGTGAGGTTGAGGGACATTGAATGAATGAGCCTGAGCAAGATGTTCCTGCTCTGCAGTAGTGTACAAGTTCAGTGAGAAGAAAGGAGGAGGTCATGTGTGAGAGAGTTGGAAGGATTTTATACACTGAGAGTTCAGTTCCCTATAGTGATCTTTACATCCAGAAAAATACTGCTGTGCACATTTGCTTTAAAGTACTTTGCCTACCAATCATATTGTTTTGAAGAGGTAACAAAATACTAATTTTCAAGAATTTAATCTTTTGGTAGATCTTCAGAAGCACTTGTTCATTTTTCCTTCGTGTGTTGTTCTGTAGAGAAAGATTCTGGGACTTGAAGAAAAAGTCACTATCTTGCTTGTGTTTTTGAGTCTCATTGACTTTTAGTCAGACAAAAAAAAAACCCACTCACTGAAGGATTTTGACCGCTTTGATATAGTGTATGTGCAGTTAGCTGATCTGTAAATCCTAAGTTATCCTTCCATGGTGATCACACCTTTTTTCATGACCAATTTGATGTTTTAATGTCTTATACATAGTTGTTTTCTTCTGTTCTGTTTCTGCTTGTGGGGTCTTTTTGTTAAACCTGTGAAACTAAGTAAACCCCATTACAACTCACTGTACATTTCTATAATGCTTTCTCTGAACACTTAGCTTAATGGGCTGTGACACCTCTCTGGGAGTTACAGATTCTTGTGAATTATTTTCACTGCTTGTGAATGAAATAAATATAAATAATGAGTTTCAACAGCTGTTGTATGTCCACAGTGTGGGAATTCAATGGCATGGCAGGATTACATTTGCTGTGGCTCATACCTCCAATAAAGCAGTTTTGATTAATGAAGACTGGGTTGTTGTTTTTTTTTTGGTTTTTTTTTTGCACACTGTGCTTAATGGTGGATGAAGTAGTTGGCTTGACTAACTGACTCCTCATGAACTGGAGTGGTTATCTGACTTCTTCACACAAATACCCTGCTACTACTGATAGCTTTTTTTCTTGTGTGGGAAAAATACCTTCTCATTTTCCTTTCAGGCTTTTTTTTCCTTACTTAACAGGTTGGCGTATATCTATGCACTTGTAGCCTAGGCTATTTTGTCTAATATAGTCTATCTGCTTTATCAGTTCTCTCATGTTTTGAAACAGAAAATGTTCTTTACAGCCATTTTTTTCTTTATTGTTTGTTTTTTTTTATCCTCAACTTTGACAAAGGTCTCTTATAGAGATCTCTGTCTTTCTGGTTTCATCTGTGTTAATAAAGTTTGGAGTTTTGTTATTGTTGAGTGTAAGCCAGAAGTGACTAGGCTTCTTTTAGTGACTACTGTTTCTCATGGCAGTAAGCTTTTTTCCCTAGTGAAAAGTGAAAGATGAACATCTTTCTCCCTTTATAAGACCCTTAAATTGGATGGGCCTGTCACTGTAATAATAATTTAAAAAAATCTTATATTTTAGTTAACAGAATTCTGACTTTGATGCTAACATAAGTATATATATATAGGAGTAGAAATTGGAGATATAAATACAAACAATTTAACTCCGTGTAATCCATTCTGTATACATGCGCTTCGACATCAGAAGAGTAATATAAATGTAAGGTCTTAAAGAGATTTAAAAAAAGATACAATTATCTGTATGATTTTTAAGTTGCATAAGAAATGTATTTTAGAGCTTGCCAGTGATGGCTTATAATCACTTTGATATTTTGAGGAAAATGGTAGCTTTAAACAGATGATAGAGAATTTATTTTTAAAAATGTATTGTGCTTATACAGTTGATGGCTTTTATTTCCATAATGTTTTTTACTACATAATTATACATCTTAATTACGTAATTACCGTCATAATTATTATGTAATTACATGTAGTTCCACTAATTACAAAATCAGGAAGTGTAATTATCTACTAAAAACTTTCTGAAATCTTATTTGTTCACTAGAGATTATTTAAAAGACCAGTGACCTACTGAAGATGATGTACAATGTTACACATCATACCAGCTCTCCTTTTACCTTTCTTCATAACCGGTATAGCGTGAAAGGGTTGTGGAAGGACTTCCATGGCTTTAATTATTATTTCCCATAAAATTAGTTCCAAGGCATTGCCTGTATTGCCCAGGGATTCAGGGCCTCTTGGGTTTTGTCCTTGGTACATTCTGCCTTTTAGTTGGAAAGATTCTGTATCTAGAGTTATAGAAAGTTGTATGCTTTCAGTTAACACCTTCATAGCTTTATTCTTTGTAGTGTGGTTGAGACTATCTGGGTCAGGTACAGATCTGGTTGGAAAAATGTTGGTTATGTCCATGAGCAGGTAGAGCGAAACCTTTATTTCCCTAAAGACGTGGAGAATGCAGTTGATTTCTCATGGGCCAAAAATTTCTTTTATTGAATAAAACTGCTTTTTTTTTAATTTGGTTTTCTATTTGGATAAATGTATACATTTATGTGCCCGTTTATAACTATTACACACACTTAATTTATAAATTTGTTTGACGATGCAGTGAGTAACCAAAGTAGATCACTGCATGCTAAGAGAAAAAGTAGTAATGTTTAGGGTGTTGAATGCTTGTTTTGTCCTAATATTTTCTTACACTGGGAGATGAAAACTCTTGTTTTGTACAAAATCATGATAAAAAATGTTCTATAATATTGAAATACAGATGAATACTTTGAATAACAGGTAACAGTAGATGTGAAAGAGGTGATACAAAATGTAAACGATCCAAATGTGTGATACTGATAAAAATGGAAAGAACTGTAACTTGCAAGTCAGACAGGAAGTGGTCACTTAGAAGCATGAAGAAAATCAGTTGTTGGAATTGTGAACTCTAATTTCTGTGAAGCTTATGACTTGATGCCAGCTATATATTTGTGTCTTTGTATAATTTATTTGTGCTTTCTAAGGCAACTGTTTAACTTTACAGAACCTATTTTAAACTCCCATACTCGGGTCTGCTGGTGATGTGAATCTGCCGCTCTCTTGTTAAATGCAGGAACCTCAGCTTCTGTCTACTAAGCATACAAGTCCTAGAAAGAGTTTGTCTCCAAAACAGTTTGAATTGCATTGGCCTTCAGAAGAAGCACACAGATGCATTATTTTTGAACACATTGTAAAAAACAGATCCTTATTTGATCTCCAAGATTTAAATTAATACCGCAAATAAAATTATTTTAATTATTATTCTTACTGAAGCATAATAATTGCACAGGAGACATTTCTTTTGAAATATCTTTTTGTATCCTTAAAAAACAAAACATTTATGTCAAGACATGATAAAAATGTAGTTATGTTCTTTTCTCTAAGAAGTGGGCATGGGTGAAGTTTTTAGTAAGGACTGTGAGGCTATGTAGAAAACAGTGGTATGGAAAATACTAATTTTATTTTGTAGGACACACAAAAATGGTGCATGATGTATAATAGAAAAACTGGGCATTATACAGAAGAGTATCTCAATGCAGCTTAAATTTGCTTTATAAAATAAACTTCATCAATTCATATTTTATCATTTCTCCATCAGAAAAACATGGTGGTGTCAGGCAATGCCAGCTGATCTCTCTGGGGGAAAAAATGGCATACTTGAAGCCCTGAATATTGCTGCCATGAAAACAGAGTGCATGAGAAACTATTTGGAGTACGCATTTCACAAAGGCATGTGAGACCTCAGCTGTTACCTCTTTGTCTACAAGCAGTGCCACCACTTCCACAGGTTTCAAGTCCCCTCTTTTAACAAAGAAGCAGTCATTTCATGATAGTGAGTGGTTCAGTGAGATGGAAAGAGATAGTACTACCCAATTTTTTTTCTTTTTTTTCCCCTTTGATTTTTAGTTAATTCCAGGATCGTCTCATAGATTATCATGTCTTATTTCAGCTACTGTAATTTCACTACTTTTAGAGAGCAAATTAGTCTTTCATGACAGGTCAGAATTTCGCTAGCCTTGGGGAAAAAACACAGCAGGATTTCCTTGTGTTGTATCCCACTTCTGTGAGGGGACTTGGATGGAGAAGGCTGATTTGGGCTTGGGAGCTCTTTGTTTTTATCCGGTATAAATTAGTTTGGAAGAAATTGATTTGTTCCTGACAGGATTACAACTGTCAAAGGCATATCAAAATGTTTTCCTATGTTATATTATTTAACTCAGAATATAATAATGTAATTATTTTGACATGAAAATGTTGCGTGCAGCAGTATTTCCACTTATCTTTAAATAGATATTTTTCACTTTGTGAGAGATGCATCCAGTAAGACAAAACAAAAAAATGAATAAAAAGAAGTGAGTGACAGCCTAAGCTAGTTTATTTAGATGATAAAAACAAATAATATTTGACATTAATAGAATTCTGTGGAGTTGAAATTAAAACATTTATGTTAGTTATGATATTGTTTCATACTTCTGGTGTAACAATATATATTGCATAAACAGCCTGCAGCACCTAGCAGCATTTTTATCAGATGAACGTTTTGAAATTGGGTTACATATTTTAGGGGAGAGCAAAAGAATACTTAAGAAAAACTTAGAATTGTGTTATTTTTCTACTTTTCATGAATCATATACGTGTGTATTCATCTGCAATTCTGTGTATTTATTTGGTTCTAGAACTGATCCTGTAGTTTTAAACATCCTTCATAAAAAATAACCAGTGGTGAGTGACCAAAATAAATATAAATAAAATGCTTACAAAGAGCATGGAGCTACTGTGATTTTGGTCAGTAATGGTTAACTGTTATCATCAGGATCTTGACGTGCAAAAGTTTTATTATTTCATACTTTATGTTTCATATTTTAGAGGCATTGATGGATTTGGAATTGTTTGTCGCTTGCAGTTTTGAGATAACCTGATACATGGTTCAACTATTTGAAGTACTACTCAGTTTAAGAAGTCAAATGTGTGATGTCTTGGTTGGAAATAAAGGAAAAAAAAATGCCCTTAATTTGGAAAAACTATAGATGATGGAACGTAAGATACATGCATTTCATGAAGCACAAGCACTGCAGCTCTTCTTGTAGGTGCATTTAGACAGAAAGGAAAAGGCGGGTTCTTATGTGAAGGTTTAGTTTCTGAAAATCTGGATGCAAGTTTAAAAGCTATTTCTGTTTCTTGAGCTTCTGTACTCTGAAATTTATCTGCTGTTTTCCCAGTTTAAGCCAAACCTCAAATATTGCAAAAAAATATTTTCTCCATGTTTCCAAAAGAGGGAAACTGTGATATTACTCAGAAACCCCAGTGAAGTGCCTGTGCCTTTTTCAGCTTTTCTATAAGATTTGAAGCCTCAAGCTCATTTTTGTTGAATGGCTGTTACAAATCTTATGCATCAAATGAAATATTCAGTCAGAAGTTCCTATTTAGACAAAACATGTATTTTACTTCAGTATTTAGTCTTTCAAAATGTGAGCGTGCTTGTGTTTTCTAGTGAGTACCAAAAAAGGATCCTTTCTGATTTACTACAGCATTTGACAAGGTTTACAGTTTATCTTATATGCACAGGTACTAGTGACCACAGCTGCTGCACTGACTGGTTTATGCTTCCCCTCTAACACCCACTTTTGTCTGTATTTCTGGCACCAGTATAACATTCAGCACATTTCGGTGCTCTCCACTTCTCAGCTTCCAGGTATATGTGCTGCCATGGCAAAAAGCGCTCCACCTCACTCATACAGGTCTGGGATTTGCTTTCCTCTTCCACTGTTTAGTAACATTTCAAAAAGCATTGATCAGCCTAAATAAAAAGACAGAAGCAGTTCAAGTTCTGCCAGTCACTGTAATGTGTTTCTCTTAAACCCCAGTGGAGTACCTCACAGAGTAGCATAGGACAGCAATTTTGGTGACCTTGGTTTACCTCTTGGAGTACTGGTGCATCCTTTTTTTCCTTCTTTCAATTCTATCAACTGCTTTTTTTGGGGAGGAGAGGAACGACATGATAATCAGGACTTTCTATTTTATTTTATTTTATTTTTAATGATAGCAATGCTGAGTTTTAAGGAGCCCCTTCATTTTTTTTTTTTAACCGTTTAAGATGGGTTAGGTAATATCAACAGATCATTAGCGTTGTAAAGCTTTACTCTGGATGTTCACACCTTAGGAAACCTATCAGTTATTTGTTAGTGTGCCTTTGCCGAAACTGTAGAAACAGTAGTTCAGTGATTCAGCACACGCTTCAAAAATTATACTCTACTCCAACAGGATTTCAGGTATTGAATATGTGTAACATAGCAGTTCTAGAATAAGCATTTCTCTTTCAAGGGAGAAGGATCGTGGATTTTATTTGTTTGGTCTTTGCTTCTTAATAGACTGATGGAAAACTTCCAGTGTCATGTCACAGTCCAGGACAGTATGTTGGCACTATAATCAAGGGCCAGCAAAATATTAGTATTAAAGTAACTTTTCAGTAGGCTTAGAGATTTCTGATTTGTTTGCTTGTTGGGGATTTTGCATGTGTTTTTAGCAAGCTCCATTTTATATGGGAAAGAGCATTAGTACAAAAGGAGAATAAAGACATAAAAAAAAAAAAAAGAAAGCCAGATTTATCAAGTGATCTCTTAACAAGCAAATTTGACAAAAAGCAATCCTAAAATGCACAATATAGAAAATGTCGGAAAGAGTCCTGAGAAACTGGGAAGATGAAAGTTTTGGAAAGACAGAAACAATATAAGGTAATTTACATTACAGCTTGAAAGTGAAATAATCTATTGCAAGATGTAGCCTTCAACTTTGTGTGTTACTGGAACTCAACAAGGATAAATTAAGGATTTGCATTTCTAATAGAAGGTCCCCACATTTTAGAGTTTTTATTTATTGATTGATTGATTTTCTGTTGCCCTTGTCATCCAGTTCTCTTGAGTTCTGCTAAATTCTTCTTAATTAGGGAAATGTTAAATTAGGGGTATAGCCATTGTGTTGCGTAAGCTGAAGTCTTACATGGGCATTGGTTGTCTGCCAAAGAATTTTGGAGTTAGAGTAGCTTGAGAACAGGTCAATTTTTATTTTCGCATTCTGGATGTGAAAGGGGAGAGAGGGGAAAAAGTCTCTGGAAAAGTTTGTCATACAGAAGATTTTATCATCTTCTAAACATAAAATACGATTTGGGAGGAAATCTCTCTTCTCTGCAGATATCAGCAGTTTCACAGATGGAGTACATCCTTGGGAAGATTCTTCAGCAATTGCAAGCTGATGTTTTTGCAGTGTCTCCAGCAAGCCAATATTTCTGTTGAATAGTACATTCTGAAGGCCGTTATTTTGATAAACCATGTTCTTAGCATAATTCAGATTGGTGCATATACTTAAAAACTGAATTCTGCAGCAGAGTGTGAACTACAGGCAATGCTCAAGAAAAAAGATACTGTTGAACATACTCAGAAACCTTAAATTTAAGACTTTGCACCAATGTAGTGGCTTTGTATCACCCATTTGGTATAACTAGGAGAGGCCCCAGGGGCGCCTAAAGGTCAAACAAACTTAATTAAAAAGCAGGACTCTCTAGTGCAATATATCCCAATTACAAAGATAATATAAATCACCACAGTGGCAGGACTTCTATATACTAAGAAGCCACCCTTATCTTTTCAGCCGATATATAATGCCTTTAAAAAAAGATGAGCGATGAGTTAGGAAATGAGCCATCGTAGAGAACAGCAGTAAGCTCAGGAATTTGTGGGAGTATGCATGAAGGTTTTAAGAGTCTTTAGAGGAAATCCATCTGATGTGTTGCCTTACGCTTAAATGGTAAGGGGAGAAAGGAGTGAAAATTCTTCGTCTTGCCATGAGTAGGATTTTCTGTGCAGAAATGCTTAATGTCCACCATCAGATATACCAAAGTGGTATGTATATGGTGGTATTCAAGCTGAAATTTGTTCCTCGTACTACATATGCAACAGTGAGGTCCTATGAGAGCTGAGGACTGAGTATTTGTAGTATGAATCACTCAAAAATCTGAAGAGTCTCAAGTCCAGTGAAGTGACCCAAGAATTTGCATACATCTCCTTTATCTACTGTCAACGATCATATACTTAACTAAGATTTGTGTGAACACAAGAGAGGTGCACAGAAGACAACAGAGTAGTCCAACCCTCTGCACATGTACCCTCTAGTGCTTTGTTATTCTCTTTCTTGTCTATGCGAAGCTAAGCAGTCATTCCATACCTATTGTTATGAGTGGAGAAAACCCCCTGCAAAGGTAACACTGTTCATCTTCATTGACTGAGATCTGGTGTTCAAATATCTGTGTATGAATTTATCAGCCTGTTCACCCCTGGGTAGTGGAGAGGAATAGCCAGGTCTAGGGCACGGCTAATCAAATCTCATTTATGCTTGGCTGGTATGGATCACACATGAGAAATGCTTCTTCTTTCCTTTATGGAAATCCACAGGGACTGATTCTAGACATTCTAGAGAAGTGTATTACTCAAAAAAATTTACTGGGGTCATAATTCATGAATTCACCATGTTAGATGCCAGATGTGGGAAATTGTTACATGCAGTTCTCTGGTTGACTCAAAGAATAAAAAATAACATCCAGATAGTTTCCATTATCCTTCTGCAGTTACAGCCTCTGTTGTCTACAGCAAGGTGAGAAGAACGCGTTCTTCTGAAATAAACCACTTCTGCCTCCCAGAATAATCTATTGTTAAATGATACGTAGTTAATAGTAAGGACTTGAGGAAAGGCATCCAGTCAAAACTGTTAACCAGAAGGGGATGGAGTACTGTAACTCCCACTATTCCTTCAGAAAAGTCTGTCTCAAGGTCTACAAACCAGCCTTTAAAAAATCATTCTTAGAATAGAGTTCTGGCTTCTGTCACAAAAGAAAACTGATGTTTTGTGGTTATTTGGATGGAAGCAAAGGGTATAATTCTTCTAAGCCCGTAATATTTTTCAAAGGGACAAGCCTGGAGACTAAATTTCATGTATGGGGTCGTCTGGAAATTAATTTAAAATCATCAAGGTGAAAAGCCATTATATATTAATAGCTGTTCTTTACCCGCAAAAGATTCTAGCAGTTAAAAGCCAAATCCATCAACCTCTGCTTTTTCATATTCAGTAAATACAGGGATTTTGATAACTAGACGAACTTGTCCCAAGGAGGAGTTTAATATTCTACAGATCATAGCACATAATCTTTCTTCTTTCTGCTTGAATGTCAAGCATGAAAAGGGGAAAAAATACATTTACAAAGTTGATTTAAGAAAGTCACTTAAAATGTATTTCCTTATAACAGAGCAGTTTCAGATAATCCATTATTTTATTTGTAGACTCTCTTTGAGATGTGGAAGACAAAAGGCATGCATGGATTTGTAAGTGTATCAAGTTAGTACACAAGGATCAAAGGCTATCTCTGCATGAGGGACTTTGCACATTCTCTTCCAGATCAGCTGCAACATCAAGGACAGGAAAATCTGTAAAGCATTTTGTTTGCTATGTGTTCAATCTCCTGTCATCTGCTAATGCAGTCTTTGTCAGAAAGTGCTTAATGTTGTGGTACCCAAGTAACCTGTTTCCCTGTTTCACTTGCATTGTTCGGCTGTATACGTATCTCCTATAATCCCCACTCAAAATTGCTGACTTTTCATAAATTGGAGATGATCAGTAGACGTACTTCCCTAGGAAATAAATAAAAAAATAAACTGACATCCTAGTAGTGGGGATGGTTGCATCAATGGGACAGAGTGTATTGCTGTGTCCTTGATATATTATGGGCAGCTGAGCATGTTCTCTCTCACTATTTCAGAGCCGCCGGTCTTATGTTGCCGTTGAAGGGCAGAATAGAGGATACAAAATCATATGGGTGGGTGGGGGGTCTTCAAAGAGAAAGGTTGTGCTGACCCCTGAGTCAAAATAGCTGCAGGTGTGTGTTTTGTTGAGTTCTGTAATGTCTTGTGGATGAATTGGCAGGATTCGGGAGAAGTGTCCAGGGAGAAATGGGAAAAAAGAACTCCTTTTAAAAAAAAAGTCAAAAAACTTTTCATTTTACTTTGACAGTGCCCAGTGTGTTAGAATAATGATTTTGTTGATGTCGCTGTATGCTTTTAGGACAGGAACGATGTTCTACAGCACTGAGCCTCAATGATCTGTTTTCTTCCCAACTGCTCTTGCCCATTGTTTCAAACTAAAGTTAGCAGAGAGTAGTTGGTCACCTTTCCTTTGTGAAATGCTGTTTTTTTTGGGATGCTTGCTCAAGGTGTTTTCCTTAAGAAGTCATTAGCTTCCTCCGGGAGTGGACAGTTGTTACCTGTTGATTTTCCATGCACATTTTGTGAAGAATGACTAATTACTTCATGGCTTCTTTGATCTTTTTTAAAGTCTAATTACATTAGAAGCAACAGCTCCTTCTATTCCTCCAGCTGATTTCATTCCTGTGCTGATGATTTAGTCAGCGCATTACCAAAAGAACTCCCATTTAGAGTTTGGAACTCCCATTTAACTCCATTCCAGTTAGGATGGAGGACCAGGACCAGGGAGGGGAGGGGAGCTACTGAGCATTTCAAATCCTGTCATTCTTTCTTGTGACGTAGGAACAGATACTCTTCTCTCACTGTGTGCTGGGATGGTTCTTACATGTTATTCACGGAGTTTGCAAACCAACATCTGCAAACCTAGTGAGGGGGGAATTGAGTATTCCTCATGCTGGCTACTCTTGTCAATATCTGTCAGGTAGCACCAACAGCTCTTGAAGGCTCTGTCCAACCTGGCCTTGAGCTCCTCCAGGAATGGGGCACCACAGCTTCTCTGAGCAGCTGTGCCAGCACATCATCATGCACCAGTGAATAATTTCCTCCTAACATCTAATCTGTTTAACCTCTCTTTTAGTTTAAAACCATTCCCCTTTGTCCTTTCACTGTGTGCTTATATATAAGTATAGCTATGGATCCAGAACAAGCAACTACTGGAATATTTTGATGGTGCTTCTGAAGAGGATGATGTATGTCTCCTTTGCACATGGTCTGAAATAACTTTGTGTTGGGCAGCCTTTCCAGAAATTCATCTAAGAGGCTCAATTATTGTTTTGTTTTGAATTACCTGTATCACTAAGAATCATACATCTATCTTGCCCCTCACAATCAGATAAGCATTTAATTTAAGGGGGACAGAAGATTTATTTAGAGTTAAGAGCTGCTTTTGATGGGTCTCTTCTGACTCAGAATATCCTCTGATTATGTGATTTTATTTTTGGAGTATCAGTATGCTGCCCTTCAGGATATGTGTGTTACCTTTCTGGAGATACATTCGTTTTTCATCGTGCCTCTCTTCTTGGTGCTTTGGGGATCTGTGTTGGTTCTAAATGTATAAAATAGCGTATGGGATTAGGTGACTGAGTGAGACTGAAATGACTGTTAGACCTCAAACATTTGAAATTGTCACAAAAGCTCAGATTTAAAACATGTTGTTATAATGTTGATGTGCAGCTAACAATCTGCAACTTCACTAGGGATATATCTAGCTTCTATCAAATACTTGAACAAAAAGTTGTGAATAAGTTGTGCCACATGTTGATTAAATACAGGTATACTGGTTAGTGTTTCAGGCTTTTTTGGATGAAATTTCTCAAGTGGCAGTTATTCATTGTCCGAGGGTGTGGGGTTTGTGGTTTTGTCATAAGCAAAATAAAGCAACAGTGTTTAACCTCATGCTTCGCCCATAATTAGATCACAAACAGCATTTTTATTTTGTTTGTTGTTGATCTTCTGTGGGGCAGCAGATGCTTTAGTCTGATGTCATCCTCCCTGTTTTAGTGACTATTTTTGACAGAGCAATTTGCTTTCAGGTGTCTTGTTTTACTTACGTGCGTGCTGTCCTTATGCCTGATGCTGTGGGAAAGTCATTTCCTCAAATCAGCTATGGTAAAGATTTGAGAAAGTAAATGGCACTTGAATTCCAATTCTTCCAGCAGTGCTGGTACACCAGATGATCATTCTCCAGAAAAGGCTTGTCTACTAGTCATCTTCTGTTACAACCTTTTGGATAATTCTGCTTGATTTCAAATGCTTTCAAAAATTTCCTCTCATGCAGATGCTAATTAGTGATTGACTGAATGAATGCAGTCTGGTAAGGTGCTGTTCCATTTGTAAGTTACTTTCAGTCTTGTTAATCAGAATTGGTTTCAGGAACTTTTGGAAATAATTTCTCTGCAGGAGAAGTGTGTGCAGCACTCAAGGCTAAACTGTACAAAGTTAAGATATGGAAAGTAAGACAGTTGTGATAGATAAGACAGCATTTCTCTTAGTGTTTTTTGGGGTGGGAAGTAATGAGATCAGTGTATTTTTGATTCTGCGAATAACATGGAAGCTTGTTCAGCTTTTGAAAGCATATATTCTTTGCATAAGGCAGGCATTTATACCATTTTATTAGTAATCTGGAATTATATGACTGCAGTTAAATATGCATATTTAATACATGCAAGAGCTCATGAAAATCCATTTGAATTTGAAATACAGTTTAAACACCTCATAAAGAGCAGTCAAACCTACAAAGTTGAGTTACAATGGGTTATTATATTACGGCTAGCACACTACCCAATTGCACTTTTTTATTAGAGATAAGACCTTTCTGTTGGAATTTTCTGGCTTTTGTGCTTTTAAGCAATGACTTAGATGTTTAAGATGTTTCTACTAGGGGAACTCCTTTCCACTATCCCTTTTTCTTTCTTTCTTTCTTTTTTTTTTTCTTAATACTGGGTGGCTTTAAACTGTTTTTGAATATTTTAGAGAGTTTTGTGTAAAAAGGGATTAATCACTTTGGAAAGCAGGCCATGTTCCAGCTGCTGATAGGTCTGCTCACATTTCTTTTCAGTGTTTTTGTGAACAACTGATCAAATTAGATTCGTCACTCTTGGATTGTGGTGATTTTAAATTGAAATGGAATATATTAAAGCAGCCAACCACACTGATTATATTGCAAGCCTCATTTAATTTCATACATTCACACATTATAGTGAAAAGCAGGATTTTTTTTTAATGCATGATTGTAACTGTACCTTCGGCGACTCCGAAGGTCATCTGTAATCGGTGCATAATTTATTAGTGTTAGATATCTGATTTCTGAAAGTGTGTTCCACAGCACTGCATATACATTAAGAGTAGGGAGCAAAACAGTCCGATTGCTCTCATTCTACCAACACGCCGTTCTTAGGACCATGCAAGTCCTTATTGGTCAGCAAGCCACTGCTTTGAAACCTTGGCACAAAACTGGGCAGTTGCTATCTGCATATCCCATGGGTGTCTGTTCTGGAGCACTGGGGGATAAATTAGGCATTGCAGAGGTGGCAGTATGTTCCCAGGAAGGTGCTGACGCAGCGTGCTGCAGTTCCTTCTTCTGATCAGATGACTGCATTTTCCTGCTGTGTTCATAACAACAAAATACATTTCTGAATGCTTTTCCTTATGTTTTGTTAGATGGCACCTCTTTATAACCCGTGGGAATCTTGAGTAATACCTTGGAGATGACAGTCAACAGAAGCACAGGCTCCATTTTCATACAGAATCCCGTATCCCTCTCCTTTACATTATGTTGCAAAATAAATTTGTTATTCTCCTGCACTCGCCCAGAAGTTAATGTCCTGAAATATAACATTCTGAATATTTGTTGTTGGCAAAGTGGTAATCAGTCTAACTTCACATTTCAAAGCAAACTTTTCAGATTTGCATCTTTCACATTGCAGAAGAGTGAGAATTACACAGTCGCTTTCAAGAGGAATTATTGTATCGTTTTAGAAAAATCCTGCATAGGTTTTTAATGTAATTTATGCTCAGAAAAAAAAAAAAGTCTACTTATTCAGAAATATGGAAAATATTTTAAAGTGCTGTATAGGCTGTTCTGTGCAGAACTATTTCCTTTTTATAGAATTCCATTGGGAAAGGAAGAGGCGCAGCTTACCACCCAGATACCGACTGCTAATAATGGGAAAAGGCAAAGACGCCTGTCACCAAGCTGTTACTTAATGGCACCGCAGCAGGATTGGGCCTGTGGCCTAGTCCCATGATGTACCATGGCCTTTGTGTTACCCATACAGCAGTAGTTCTCACAAGTTTGAGGAGCATGTCTAGTTCTCTAATTGAGAAGATCAGTGATCTTAATTATTTTTTTTTCCCAGGAGATCCCTGTCTTTTTGGTACTGGGGAACCCAGAACTGGACAGAGTACTCCATGTCTGGGTTCCCTGGTACAAAAAAGACAGGGATCTCCTGGAAAGAGTTCAGTGGAGGGGCACAAAGGTGATGAAGTGCCTGGAGCACCTCTCTTATGAGGAAAGACTGAGATACCTGGGTCTGTTCAGCCTTGAGAAAAAAAGACTTAGAGGGGATGTGATGCACATCTATAAATATCTGAGGAGTGGGAGGCAAAGGGACAAGTCTGGACTCTTCTCAGTGGTGCGGGGCCATAGGATGAGGGGAAATGACCGCAAACTGAAGCATAGGAAGTTCTGCACAAATGTGTGTGGGAACTTCTTCACAGTGCAGTGATGGAGCACTGGCACAGGCTGCACAGAGAGGTGGTGGAATCTCCTTCTCTGGAGACGTTCAAGACCTGCCTGGACGCCTACCTGTGCAACCTGGGCTAGGGAGCTGCTTTCACAGGGGGGTTGGATTCAATGATCTCTAGAGGTCCCTTCCAACCCCTACAACTCTGATTCTGTGATCATGTGCCTGCTCAAAAAAAAGCACTTACTCATTTAAAAATATATACCAGGAACGAAATTTGCAGATTCCTTTAATCATTATTTATCCATAGAAGGAGAGACTCCAGAGTAATGCTTGTGCTAGTTTTTCTTTATGCTCCGGCTTGTTTTGTGTTCCCCAGATGAGCTAATAAACTGTTCAGGAGCACAGTGAATAGTCCAGAGGGCACTAGCCAATGTAGGAATGCAATTTAATTCTTGGAAGAGAGCTTTCTTAACACAGTTATCTTTCAAATAGGCGCAAAATACAGTGAGAGAGATGTTCCCAGGAGAAAAGAGTTCTATCCATTTTTAACAAGTTTACTGAATACCTTGAACACAACTGCTTGACCAAAAAGCCTCCCACACTGTTGTGTGTCTTCTTGAGATGTATCTTCCTGTCCAGCTCCTTACTGGCGAGCTTAGTTAGTTGCACATTTGTGATTTGGCTATCTGAAAATAATTACTGGTCTAATGGCTGAAATGTATATCTGAGAATCCCTGTGCAGGATCCTTAGAATTGCTAGAGGCTTAATGTAAAGATTAAGAAGCAGTTGTCAGTATCAATTCAGCACTGCAGTACTAACTACAGTCTAATCAACTGTATTAACTATGGTTCCAGCACCAATACAGAAGATTTTACCTTGGCACAAAACATTCGTGTTTTTTCCTGGATTTGGTGGATCTTTAGTTTTCTTTTATCACTTTAATATTTCTCCTGTTCATATGAGTTTCAGCAGTAGTAGTTTTCTGCTAGGATGAAGTTCTAATTGTTATCTTCACATGAAGTTTGTAATTAGACATAAAACCATTATTTTCTTCAGTGTCAGAAGCCAAAGCGTTTACAAGAAAACGTTTTGGTCTGTTGTCTACAGAGCAATAGATTTGTCTGACGGATGAGGCTAGTAAGTTCATTTTCCTGTTCGGTTCCTCCCATCTAAATTGTGGAGTGCGTCGTCACCTGAACCTGTGATTGTGTAGTGGATTATGTGTTCTAAAAACCATTAGAGCTGTGAATAGTACGTGGTATCATCAAAAGACCTTCACAGTTTCTGTCTCTTACAAAGAAAAAAAAAAAGGGTGATTTGTGTTAGTATAGACAATTTCAGTGGACTCAACATGCTTATATCTTAGAAACCTCAGAACAAAACTGAGCTGAAAGTGTTACTTCCCATTATGTCTAGCAAATTATTTGAATAAACCCTTACGTCCATCTTTCTTAACCCTGACATCTTGCCTTCCTTCTCTTATGCCACTGTTCACAATATGTGCCTTAATGCATCTTGCCTGTTTTATTGTCTATGAAATAGTTTCTTACTGAAGATGGGTATACAGTAAAGGGTGAGGTGCTGAAAACCTCTGGCGTTAGGAATATTTCCTTCAAGATTTTTTTTCCTTGTTTTCCTGCCATTCTTATTCAGTGTGCAAGTTTAGGCAGCTGCAGTCCTCTTAAATGCTGCCTTTATAGCAGGTGGTAAAGAAGGCTACAACAACAACAGGCAGGCATGCGGCGGGGTTGAATACCCCAAAACCTACGGCTGGAGGCGCTCAGCTCCTGGCTGTGCTCAGCTTTAAAGCACTGCAACTTCCCGAGGTAGGCAGCCACCCATATGTTGCTCACTACTTTAAAGATTGTTACATGGCTCAAAGACTTTTTTAAGTAGTTAAAGATTCTGAAAGCCATGGATTCAAAACCTTGTTGGAAGCATCAATGGAAGCAAAAATCCACCTAGGGTTATTCAGCACGAAGAAACTGCTTTTGTTTCTGAAAGCTGCAGAACTTCCTGAGTTGTTCAGAGTTGGATGTGGAAGCCGGGGCTATGTTGCTGCATGACACCCTGTTTGTCCAAGGTATCTGAATTAGAGGCTAGGTGAACCTTTAGTCAGACCAAATGCGAGGTCTTTTTATTTGGTTAGTGTATGTGTGCTCTGTCATGAAGCATTCCCATACTACAAAGAATAAAACATTTGATAAAAGACAGAAGTACCACACTAGAAGCTTTAAAACATTTCCACAATTATGTTTACGTTTATGTCCTTGTTTTCTGGGGGATTGACACCCAGTTTGTCACCCAGAGTTCCTTAGCTGTTTAAAACTCTGAGATTTTTGTCTCTTAGGGGCAGGAGATGTGGCTTTCCTGGCAGTGTTGTGTAATGCAGCATGTTCTTCCATTTCCAAAAGCCAAGTTGTGGCAGTGCTGCAGCTCCATATTAAGCTCTCACTTGGAGGAAGCGACAGCTGAGAGTGGCCTTGCCAGCCCCACACTACTGATGAAAGCAATAGCTCACAGGGCATGTCAAACCCACTTCTTAGTTCCTGCGGAGCATGTGGTTGCCTGATTCATTAATACACGGTGGGCAGTTACTTTGCTTTCTAATCTTAATTTTTATTTAATCAGCGGCACTAGGAATTTGACTAGGTTACTGTGACTATTTAAAATGTGCCTGAAGGTAGTTTATCTGTGGTGGAGAGTCGAGCCAGGTAGTTGGAGTAGGAAGCATCAGTAAAGATTACATGCATTTCTGTGTAGATGCCGGGCAGAATTAAGGCAGGATGTAACAGCAGGCTCTTACATCTTCTATTTGAGCTTTCCAGTTTAGCTTTTAAGGAAATTAGGCAATTCTGTTGGTCTTTGTCTCAGTTTTGTACATTGCATTTGAAATGTGTATGTAGATCTTTCTCACATGCTAGACATCTGACTGTCTGACTTCACTGTTACAGGTAAAATTCAATTTAGCAATTTCGGCAAAATGAGGGAGAGGAATAGCTGATCTAACTACAGGTTCTTGGTTTAAAGATCCAAGTCCTTTGTTGTAGTCTTTCCTCCTCTGAGGGAAGAGTAGGAATTGCACCTTACCCTCAAAGACCTCTGAGCTTTTGATGAGACTGAACACTGCCCAAATGTAAATTGTTTTTAAACTGTTAAAAGTGCCTTGCTGAGAATGGCTTCTAGTAAACTCTGACTTGAGCACCTTCAGCAATTATTGTGGTAGCAGTGTTTTATGCCATAGAAAATAACAGTTGCCAGCAGAGACATCTCTGAAACAAAAATTGGAAGTGTAGTGTACTGGTTTACCTCTTTTTTCAGAAGCCTGGGTTCACATCATTAGTTATTATTTGTATTATGCTGCTATCTAGAGGTCTGATGCACCATAAAAAAAGGCAATTTTGAAGACCATTTCTGCCTATAGAATTTGCAGAGCAAGACAAGCAATAGGTCAGAAAAGAAGATGTCATCAAACCTGTTCCACAGACAAAAACTGAAGTCTGAATGAATTCAACAGCTGGTCCAGTATAATACTAGAAAGTGATGGCAAAGCTGGACATAGCTCCTAGACCTTTTGAATTAAAGTTCACTGCTTTTACAACATCAGTTGTAAAAACAGCCTGAGTACTCTGTCCTTTTTATTTTACGCTGCTCTGTGGATGCAGATAAAGCAGCAAACTGATAGCGTATTTCAGATAAAGGTATCTCTGATTCATGAGCGTTTGCAGTGAAGGAATTTATACTAAGCTTTAATTAATGCAAAAAATGAACAAACAAACAAACAAAAACAACTGTGAAAGTTTTAGTTGAGTCTTGCAAGCAGACAGCTTCATTGCTTTATTCTTATTTGTTCAATGGGTTTTGTCCACTCTTTGATTGGTTTGGGTTTTTGGTACTGTAGGGGTTTTCTGTTAATTTGCTTTTCTGGTTTTAGGCATTCTCCCGCATAAAGCTAATTTCCAACCAGTGCATCTCTGAATTGCTTTTTAGAAGGAAAATGTTTCCCAGTATTTTTATCTTTGTGGATATTTGCATGGTCAGAAATTGTACAAAGTTTTGTCTCATTTTGAACAGATGTGCATAATGCCGAGCCAGTGCATTTTGTTCTGTTGCTCTACAAAGAACTGTTCCTATTCTGTGTAATCTGTCTTTGCAGCTGGTTAAGTTAAGAAAGAGCAGTTTCAGGCTTACCAGGTAGTTCATCTCTTATTGCCGTCTCAACTTTACAGCATGATTAGCAATTGGCCAAAATGAAACATAGACTGATGATTGTAAAACAGTCACTGAGATGCTGAAAAAGACAGTAAATACGTTCTACTTTTATAAAATAATTCAGTGGAAAATAGGAAAAAGAGGATGCGAGGCCAGTTACGTATCATGGGAAAATGAATGTCTTCTGCTTCTGCCATAATAATCATTTCCTCCTTCCCCATTTCTCCTAACCAAATATACTCGGGGTACTCTTCAGTGATAGTATATATAAAAGGATATCCTCCAAAAAGAGATTGGCAGGTTTAATTTGTTTCATGTGTGCAATCACAGTCCATGTTAAATTCAAAATGCTTGTCCAATCAAGGATTCAATATAGAAAAGAGGCAGTAACAAGCATGCAGTACGCTGTAATAAAGAAATCTGTTGATTGAAAACAGTTTGTATATTTTGGAAATGATAGGGAATGTAATTGGTAAGAAAGAAAAGGATAGGGCTTCATAAATAATGGGAAATAGAGCATATTTTTTCCCCTGATAATGCTAACTCAATTTAACAGTGTCCTGGTGCTGAATTTTCCTGTTCAGTAAAATAGGTCTGGTAGATCTTCCAGTACTCTAAATTTCATGATTAATGGACGGAGCTCTTTATTTTGATGGTGCTGAATTTAATGTGTTGAATTTCAGCTATAATTACCTCTCCGCTTTCTCTCATTTATATTTTCCTCTGTCTCCTAACACATAGAAAGTGTATGAAGAAGAGAAGGATTTGGCAGGCAAAGCTTCTTGGTCAGGTATGACTTAAAAAAAAAAAAAAAAAAAAGAGTTATCCAAGTGCTTTCATGAACTTTCAAGGGCCATTTTGTTGATATTAGATGAAAAGAGCTTGTTGTTTCAAGCCAACTTCAGTTTATCTTATGAACTTCGACAATTCTCAGCCTAATCATAATTGAAGCCCAGGACAAGCTCAACAACTCTCTTCTTCTTGTCCTGCACCACACCTTCCATAGGCTTTTCTTTTTTTTCTTTCTTAATTTTTTTCTTTTCTGCAGTTCACTCACAAGAGCTCTTCCATTTATGGGGCAATAGGTTCATGAATAGACTTCTAGCACATGGATCATATCTATGCAGCATTAGGTATCTCTCGTGTCTACTTAAATTTCTGAAAATCAAGCTTGTAGTTTTTTCTTACCTTTTGTGTGAGCATACAAGTATGTGCTAGCTTATATTAGAGCATTTGTAAAATAGAACAAGTGTTAAATGGACACGGAGCTGCAGCTGTTTATGCAGTAATTGTTATGGTACTTTAAAACTCTTAAAATCTAGGAGGAGGAAGTACTTGAAAGTCAAAAGCTAGGAAATAATATAGCTAACAATCCAGTTTTGTATGGAAAAGATTAATTTATTGTTTTCTAGATGATTTTCTTTCATGTTTTGTATTGAATTAATGCACTCCTTACTGTGTTATATGAGGTTATCCAGTACTTGGAGATAAAACTATCTCCAAGCGGTCATGGTAGTTCTGTGAAATGCAGTGTGTCAGACTGAATTTTTGTTCAAGCGTTCTCATCTAATGCTCATAAATATTATGACAATCTGAAGAAGAGTGCTTAAGACTTAAAAAAAAAAAAAAAAACAACCAACAAATCTTTATATGCAAAATGTGAAGATATTGCTATTAATTGGAGCAGTTGGGCTTTGTTAAACTGGGAGCCTGAGGCTGAGGAACTGCACACCTGCAGACAGTCCTGGCCAGGAGATACTGGGGATGTGGGAAGTGGAGGCAGCTACAGAAGAACCTGGTGCTGACTGCTGGAAAGTAAGCTTGCAGGAATCTATTCCTTATCAAAGATCTACAGGGTGCTGTGATGTCCATAAATCTAGAATGATATAACGTCAGTTTTGAGGCCTTTAAACTTACTGTACATGCTGTGGATGCACTGACTTCACAGCAGCTGCAGTTCATTTGCTGTTGTACGATTAATAATATCTGAGGCTTCTTTTACTGAACTTTTAGGTTTGATGTTCCCCAGACTGAGCTGTGAAAGTGTGTAGTTTTATTCTTCCTTAAGAACTTCAAGCTGAATCTCGGTGCCTCTTCAATGTTTGTTCTGAAATAAACAAACGAATTCAAAATAAAGATGGTTTCTACGTAAACATAAAGTTTAGAAGTGATAATAAATGTGATTTGCAGTGAGTGATGAACAAAACAAAGTTTTTTGCTTGCGACTTGGATGGGTCATCAGTACAGCTGGAATGTTGCTGCTGGATAAGAAAGGGCTGCAAAAGGCTTTGGGTAAAGAAGCTGCTTTGAGGGTTCTATTGAAACCCCAGTGAGGTTGGGAATTTCTATCTGAGGCATAGTTGTTCCCTTGCCATCAGAAAGCACGATTTAAAATCTGCATGGATACAGTGAGGCTAAACCTTTCATACCACAGCCTGCTGCCAGCTACAGGCTAAGTCTTATTTCTAGACAGTGTGTTAAAATATATGAAAAAGGATCGCTAGTATGCCCAGTAAAACAACTGTTTCCATTGCCCTCACTCTTTCTTCATACCTCTTCTAAGAGAGAAATTCTTCCTCTGTGTGTTTTGGTGTTAAGAGTTTCCACTCTCAGATGATGGACGACAAGTTAACAACATAAAAAATAGCATTGACAGTTTTGGAAAATGAAATACTGCTCACTATAACCTCAAGTTTCTCTCTAAACTTTGACCCAACAACAGAGAACTTTGAAAAGGAGGGGCTCTGTGCTGTCAAGCACAGAATTACACAGGGAAAAAATTAATCTAAATAGTGAGGTAGAAGTCTGGGCTCTCTCATATGATATTTAGCAGCGGTGGTAAGAAGAGGGATGTTTCTCTCTTTGTGTAATGTGCAGTAGTTACAATAAACACAAGATTTCCAAATCTCAGAGGACTCTCTTGACAGTTGCTTGATAACAGCTTTTTTTCACTCCATAGTTTTGACAGTTTGTATGTGTTGCCATATCTAGTGTAAACTAAAACATCACTGTCATTCTGTTTTTCTTTCTTATGTGGCTTCCTTTTCTTTATTTTTTTTTTCCTGTCTTCGGGATAATGAAAAACATGGGCTTTTAATTTGTAGCCTTGAGTAAAGCAAGTTGTGTGCGGAGAGTGGCATGTGTTTGAGTTCTGAAATGCTCAAATTGAATAGCTTTCATATTTTTTTCAATAATGTTTCTTGAAAAGTGACTGTGCTGTGTCCTAGATCAGACCTGGTCTGTCAGTCAGCAGATGTGCTGTGCCTGTCTGGGCCACGGGAAAGCACAGCTGTGCTCAGAGCACTGCTTTTCTTTTCTGCTCATGGAGAAGTCCAGAGAGCCACAACACAGTGTGCAGTGTGACCGCCTCTTCCTGCCCTGGTGCATCCTCACTGTCCTTCCCTCGTGCTCCTGGGCTGTGGGCGCATCATCTGGGAGTGCTCTGGGAGGGGAATGTTGGGGGTGGGAGGGTCCCTGCATCGGCTGCTCCATTGACCCCAGTTCACCCTGATGAATGGGATGTCCTTGGGTAGAGGAGGACTGACTTAACCTTCGGGTTGGCTCTTTTATAGATCTTGGTAAGGTTATTTTGTCATCAAACCAAATTTGCTTTTGCACAGCAAAGTGCCCAGTGTCGTCATCTGGCATGTTACAGACAAATTCCAATTACTTTTCTGCTTCAAGCTATTGTTAAACACTACGAGCTAGCTGACAGTAAAATTATAAATACAGGTGTTGTCACACTACACTATAATCAGAATTTTAATTTGAATTTTCATTTGTAAAGCCTTTTTTTTTTAACATGAAAATAGGAATAGAATTAGTTTTATTGACAGTAAAAAGACATTTTGAAAGCTTCCTAAATCATTACCTGTATTTAGTAGTAGGAAAAAATTGTATATGCCCGTATAAAAAGAAGAGTTTTATTATCACATATTTACTCATTATATTTGGTGGTAAATAAAACTAGGGAGATGTGTTTGACAAATGATTGACGTAACTCAGTACGTTTTCACTTCATCAGAACAATGGGCAGACATAAATATATATTTGCTTTTGTTTTCTTCTGCTATTACTAATGCAAGCCTGCGATGAAATCTCAAAGCAAATTAAGTAGAGCCTGTTGAGTCTACACGCAGCGCTAAACTTTGTATTTTGCAATTTTCTCTTCTTACACGGATTCATCATCCTCTGCTTTCTCCCTTTTTCCCCCCTTCTCTCTTTCTCTCTCTGCGCTCTGTGGTTGGAGTGGTTCCCCCTTCTCGAGACCCTTTTTTTTTTCTTTTTTTTTTTTCCTCGAGGCATTTAGTGTCGTGTCTGCCAGATTTCAGTGATGAGCAGCGAATTGCTTTTAAAGTGGGCATTATGCCAGTTCAGCAGCACAATGGAAAACCAATCTTCCACCATTCTACTTTTGATGCTGTTATTGTAGCATTTTAGATAACTGCTGCCACAAAAAAAGATGTGCTCAATTGCTACCAGTTAGTCAAGTTAAATCCAGAGTAGCATTAAAATTACTCTGAAAACTGTTTGTCAGAGGTCATGTGCTGTCTGTGGCTACAGCGCATAGGATAGATGTTCTCTTCTGTGTGAGGTTTTTTCTTTTTGCGTTATTATTACTGTGACTGACCAGCTCTCTAAATAGCCCTTCACTACCTGTTTACTTATTGTCTTCACCTCACTGCTGAAAATATGTGTCAAACAGAAATGTTGAAAAGTTTCTGTAAAGTGCTGGAAATAGCAGGGGAGTGAGTTGTTCAGGGTGCTACAGTTTGAACGGTGTGAAAGCAAGGGGAAAAAAAAAGGGAAAAAAGGGAGGGGGGGGTAGAACAAGAACATAATTCTCTGGTTTCTGTAGCAAGATTACTGTTTTCATCTTTTTATCTTCACTTTTCAACCACCGAGTTCACTTTTCTATTTTTTTTTTTAATAGCACAAATGGAATTTATCCGCTTTCTCACTCTCTTCCCCTTCAACTCCTCCTCTTCCTCTTTGTGCCGCCGGCTCTGCTTGTGAATGGAAGGGTCTGCTGCTGCTTGTGAATGGGAGGGTTTGGCACTGCGGCCGTGGGACCGGGGGCAGGTGGGGAGGCGGGCAGCAGCACCAGGTGACTTCTAAATCCGTTGTTTTCCGACAGAACACAAACAAGAGGAGTATGTATTGGTGGTGGGAATTAAAAGAGCGAGGATGTTTCTACTTGCTTTATTCGTGAACCGTGTAATACCCGCACCACCCGAGGACTTGTTTCACTTGCTTGCGTCATGGCACAAATGCATGCTATGTCACGTTGCGCTCTGATTGTTCTGAACAGGGAATCAGCCTTCAGGTTACAGTCATGAGCAGCTCCTGCCAGACACCGAGCCTGGGTTAGGCTGCGAATTTCTGCCTTACCGTAGTCACCTAAATAACCGAATTTGCAGTGGATATTACTGCTTGCAGGCTTTTCAGTCAGTCGGTGCCGTGGTGGCCAATGTTCTCCGTGTAGATAAGAAAACACGGTGCGACATTTAGGGAGGCAGCACTGAGAAGTTGTTCCCCACCCTGCAGGGCAGGAGGGGCACCTGTGTGGGAGAGCACCTGGGGAGAGCTCACCGCTGCGGCCAGGTGCTTTGAAGTCCTCCAATAGGTGGCACTGTGGAAGTGCACAGCTGCGGCCGTGAGGATTTGGCTGCCTTCTCGCTAAGGATGAGCCTTTCCATATGGGTTTGGTTACAGTCTAGTCACTGGGGTTTTGCTGCATTCACTGCAGGGAAGCTGTAGGCCTTCACGGTTTTTTTTAACACACGTGGGTACGGTATGGGTCACAGAGTTGTTACAGGATGAGTCTCATTTAGCATGACCCAAATAACAGCAAGAAAGAAAAGGTGAGTGCTAAAAGAGCTCTCAGAATAAAATGGGAATCTAACTGTATGAGAAACTCCTCATGCATAAGGTAATTATGTCTGAATTTAAGTGACTGCCATTTTACTTTTGGTTTACGTTCTTCCCTTTTTGAACTAGAATTCCAGGGTTGTGAGCTTTATTGCACAAGACGCCTTGTTCCTTGGTCACACGCCAACACATCAACCTGCTGACCTTGCAGAACACTGCTGCATACGTAGATGTCTGTACAGAAAGGCCTGCAGAAAGGGTGCCCAGTGAAGTTAGTCTTAGGCAGAATGGGCAGAAAACCAGACAGGTAAATTAAGATAGACGGAAATAGAAACGTGGAGCTATGGCAATCCAAATGTATCAGTATTTTAGGATATATATATATATATATATATATATATATATATATATATATATAAGTTATATATATATATAACTTGTTTCTGTATTCTGTACTTTTGCTGATGAGAAAGAAACATGAATTCTCTGGGTTTTTTGTTATTTATACACGTGGTACCTCCTTTCTGTTTCTTCTTATCTTGGGTGTATGACATGGGAAATCATCACATGTACCCATTCAGCAGCTGCAGAATTCCTCTGCAAAGAGCCACCTACAGGAGGTAGTTTAAGAAGCATAACCAGAGTGGCAGAAGCAGAGCTGATTACCTCTGCAGCCAGGGAGGGTGGGAAGTGACTCTTGAATGGAACAAGACACAGGTTTTTGCAGATCTCGAGCTTATTATTCAGTTTCTTAGAAAATTCTTAATAAAAGGCAGGATTTCTGGGAAGAAAATGTGAAAGTAAGGATTCAGATGCCTACAAAGTGCTTAAAAAATAAAAACAAAATGGCTTTCTAGGAGGGAAGACAAATGCAGTACTGTTTAGATGAGGGTCAGTTGAGTTGGAACTCGACACTCAACCACCTTTTTCTTTGTTTTGAGTGATGCACCAAAGTATAGCTAATAACGAGATAAGTGGTTCTAGCCTGACAACAGCAATTTATAAGTATATAATGTGTATACAAATGTCACTGCATCTGAATTTTCAGTCTTACGAATTTAGACTCTTAGAGCAATTTGAAACTTTGAAAGTATGTGCTCCGGTAAATGTAAATAGAACCAGAATGGCATACGTTGTCCATATAGCTTGGCTTGCA